>JAQJVL010000043.1:2279962-2298450 GCA_035578905.1 Stictocephala bisonia | reverse complement strand
TTTTTTTTAAAAATATATGTAATAAGGGTTACAAAAAGACCAAATAATTAATTTTATGACTTCTAGAAGAAAAGAAAACAATGTTTCAGATAGTTTATAAGAACTTTTTTTCTTGAAAATACAAAATTATAAAATTTACAAAACTTATAGGAAACATAAGTTTTTTAAATTTTATATCAACCGACTATTAAAATATAAATACGCTACATGAACAGGGGTTTTCTTGTAATGATGGTTTAACCTTGATATACAGTAAAAACTAGTTAAAATTTCGGTACTTTTTTTGTTCTAACTAAGATAAAAATTACTATAACTTATAATACAATATTTCATAATGCAAAAGTAAACGAGAAAAAAATGGTATGACTGGAGTTTTCATAGGCTTCTTAGTTTCTTAGAAAACAATCTTCAAACTCGGGTTTACATAATTTCTGCACCGACTGTAAGTTAGATATTTGAAGTTATCGTAGAAAACTTACTTCATTGTACGAACATGTCACTGTTGATGTATTGTAAATTTTACTTTGTTCATAATTCTTAGTGATGAAATAATGTATGCCATATTATAACAATAATTTATGCATTGTACATTATTAAGATAGTACACGTTTTACCTTCCGAATAAGGGGACGTTTTTATTGTAGTTGAATTTTGAGTTAGTTCAACGTTACTTAAAATGACAGAATATTTAAAATATCATTCCTCAATAGAGTATAAGTTCAACGTTACTTAAAATGACAAAATATTTAAAATATCATTCCTCAATAGAGTAAAAATTCAACGTCCCTGAAGTAATGTTTACAGCGTTCCCCAAATCAGTATTCTGGAGGGCTGCAGGATCCCATCTCCCAGTCACGTTTATGAAACCCTTATAAACATTTAAAACAGAAAAATGATCCCAATCCTTTTTTATTTGTGACATTACAATATGATGCAATTTAGTTTTAATAGTTTCGACCATGGCATACAATGGGAATAGTATATTTCATAACAAGAGTGGAAAGTGGGGGTTTGCATGTTCGAGACCATATGTTTGAAGTGCGAGACTTGTCGAGCACTTCGAATGGTCGAGAACATACAAAACACTTTCACTCGAGTTTTGAACGATACTTTTCACTACACTACGGAATAAAAACAGGTGTTGTTGACTGTGGAAAATTTTTGGTTGTAAACAATGTTACTTTCGGTAGTAAACAATATACAGCTGTTGAAAATATGATGTTTCGCAGGTTGTAAACACATAATGAAAACAGCTAAACTCATAGTAGTGTAGTGAAAACTACTTTTTATAATAACTGCTGGAATACGTTTTATTTCAAAAATTATTTTGTTTGACAGGAAGTAAACAGTAAGATGGTTTGTATAAATTTAAAGAGAGTGAAATATAAATATAAAAAGTGTAAAATTCAACGTCATACTAGAACTGGATAAGTGACATAAATAGAACTAGAGCAATTATTGAACTAGTTTAAGACAAAAGTAAAATTTAGAAAAATATTCATAACTTCGATTTCCAGTATTTATGTGCAAGTTCAAACATACGAAAATTATTGAAAACAAATATATTTGTTAGCAATATTTTATAATTTAGCGATTCAGCAGTGTGTTTAGCCAGTATTGAGACTTACTGCATGGAGGTATTCAATTCTAAAGTGCCTTCAATAAAATAGGTATACTAATACCGCAGTACACCTCTGTACCTGAATCACGTTTAGTGCCGTCACATTTGTTGTTCATTGGTTATTCTATGCTGATTTTTACTCGAAGCTGGCAAATGGTATATTTTATTTAAATTACAAATCGATTCAACCAGATTTTGAAGTAGTATTACGTGGTGATATAATTTTTCCAATATATCTATATCCTGCCTTACATTTATTCATTATTTTTAAATACCAAAACCCAACTTAATGAGAAATCGACAATATTGTATATTCAACACATTGTAAAGTTAACATCTGTCGTAATTAGTTATTTCATATTTGATAGAACGAGATAGATTAATTAAATGTAAGAAGATTTTGAAAATAATACAAAATTGAAGAAACTATTAAAATATAATTGAACTAATTTAGTAATAAATATAAGTATTTAATATTTTCGTTAAATGCATGTTTCAGCAGTATAAAATAAAAAACAAAATTACGCAGTTTGGCAAAATGTCCGTGTTTGAACAATTTAATATCACGACAGCTGACAGACTGCAGGTGAATGTAAGACAAGAGAGGAGTTATTTAACACAAGTTAATTATAGCTTGTACTAAATGACATATTATACATTATTATAAAAACAAACTACTATAACCTTAGTTGAACTGTTTTAATTTTTATTCAAACTTTATTCTTGAGAATACTGTATGATCGAACAATTTGACGAAAGTAGGCTCAATATAGACATGGGAAAGAAAATATTTTGATACAATTATTAAAAAATATCTTTTTCAATTTTTTCATTCATCTATATACATTATATTAAAACGAATGAATGTGTGTTTGTCTTTTATGCATTAATGAACCACTCATCGGATCGCCATAAACTTTGGCAAGTTGCAGAGTTAACTCTCGGGAAGGTTTTATTGCATGGTTCTATTCACTTCCGACTGTAGGGTTCCACCCCTCAGTGGCCTTTAAAGTTTCTACTAAAATGTAATGGAGTTTCTTTATTTATTTGACACTATCAGCTGTTCAATAAAAACAAATAAAATAACACTTTTGAAATAGGCTAATTGATGCTTATTGAAATTTAACATTTAAAATAAACTAAAAAAATACTGTTTGTATGTTAATCCCCTAGCAAGGCTCGGGTTAGCAGGTAATTTCCAATAAAACTTCCTTGAGTAAATTCTTACAAACTTTTTAAAACGAGTTCTAAAATGGGTAGTTTAATTTCATATTCAAAACCTTTATCAGTATTATTTCATTTTTCATTAGTAAGACGTCGATCGTAGTGATACGGTCGAATATGAGGAGTGAATGAGTATGATGAGTGTAGATGAACGAGTCATTGTTACTAACTAAGGGTGACTGTTCCTTAGGATTGCTATTTATTAGTATCCAAAAAAGCAGGGAAACTAAGCGACCTACAGCTTTCAAGTAACTGACAAGCCTGACACGCAGTTCTCTTTCCTACACAACACTAGAACCTTGATTACCACTTAACATGGATACCCCAGACATCTCTAGTAGTGTTCATGTCGATGGCAACCATTGAGTGGCTGCTGTCGGTATTAAGAGAAGTGAACATCGAAATTATCGTCTATAATCTCCACAAAACTTTGTCTCCAAGTAGAAGCGTTGTCCCATAGTCGGTACTGGAGGTGCAGTGCTGTAATCCAGCTAATTAATGGTTTTATTTGGTCAAAACAACAGCACCAAACTAATAGTGGTAGTTCTTAGTCCTATACGAACCAATATATAGTTAGAAAAGCTCTATATTACGAGTATGAAAATTTCAAATCATTAGCAAAATTAGCTTAACAGATAGAAGAGTAAGATACAATACGATACCACAAGAATATAGTATAAATATTTAGAAACTATAATTCTAGCTTACTGTGTTGAGCTAATGGGAATTATAATAAAGGAATTTTTAAAACATGTATATATAGTACAGGACATCAATATTATGGGTAAGGATTTAAAGGAAGGTTGAAGTCAGTGAGGACTGTAGTAGAGACACTCTTGTTTAGTAACTCGCCATTCAAGTGAATAATGTTTGGGCTTCCTCAAGGGAGCGATGCTGATAAATGAGTGACACTTATATACCATCAGCAGTTCTCCAGTACCTTAATAAACATTATTATTATTCAAACTCAAATTTGAAAAATGTAAACTGTCACAATTTTTATAAACACAGCCTTTATAGATTATCTTTGTGGCACTATATTTTCAAATAGAAAAAAACAAACAAATGTAAATTTAGTAGGCAGTGAGTAAAAACCAGTATAGCAACAACCCAAATAGCTAAGTACTGTAAGATTTTTTATTAAATCAGTTGTTTATATAAATTATCATTGTTCTAATCATATGATTTACAATTCCAATGTTATTAAAAACAGACTCCCATAGTAATAATACCTTGCATAACTTTTAACCATGGAGTATTTCATAAAAATTAGTGGAGCAGTTATTGAACAATAACAGTAATTTATGATGCTTTATGATACTATTGTTATTGCATTTTATCACTACTGTTGTAAAGTAGTAATTAATACCCATGCAGTGTTTTAATACCATCATTAAAATTCACCTTTGTTTGTTGCTCTAAATATGATTTTAAAAACTTGGATTATTAATTTTGGAATTCTAAGTGATTAAATTACCTAAATATACACCATGTCAAAAATTACATAATTTTATGAAAATAAGTCTTTACGTATTAAAGCTTTTTGCAAAATATTATTTAAATATACCTTCTTTAAAGATAATAATAAAAACACCACCAAAACGTGGCTATAAGAATATTTGGGGTGGTTTGCACATTTTTCATATAATATTTACAATCCCATATTAACTAGGAAAAACACCTGTACAGGAGAGTCCAGTGTCATCCTGTATATCCAAACAAATCATATGCAGTTAAAAATAAAACAAATAACAAAGTAATATTTATTATTGAAAATCGTAAAAACTCTGGAAATGTTGAATAACTATAGTATACGAACTAATTAAGTGACAGGTCGTGTGAAGTAATTGATAATAGCTTTAAGTTAATATTACCTTTATCAGCAAGAAGAGACTTATCGAATAATTTATTATCTTATGACTGGGTTAGCATGTTAAAACATAACAAAGCTAATATTATGTTTGAAAGTTTCTTTGAAATTTTATTGAATAATATAAATTATGTTCAAGTAGTAAAAAAGAGCAAACAAAATATTTCTCTAAGCAAACAAAAATATTCTTCTTACATATGACAGTTATCAGGAATGAAAGAAAGGCTCTTGTTTTTAAGTAAGATAAATAAAACTAGTAAAGATAAGACAGTTAAAAATGAATTTTCTAATCTTAAGAATCAATATAGAAAGGAAATCAGGAATGCTAAGTGTGCGTATAATTCAACACTTATTGAACAGAGCACTAATAAAAGTAGAACTGCTTGGAAAATAATTAAAAACAACTCTTTCGAGGCAAACCACGAAAAGAAAATTGAAATCCCCCCTGATGAATTAAATAGATATTTTATCGATTCGGTAAAGGAAACTAGGAATCTGCTAAATGTTCATGCGTTGTCTATTGGTTCTCAGGACTTGTTGACAAATTTGAAAGTTTCAAACATTACATTCAAGTGGAGAGAGATTAGCCATTCAGATGTATTTAAAGCGGTTAAGCGACTCTCAAATTCTAATAGTTCTGATGTCTACGACATTTCAAACAGTCTTTTGAAGAGTTGAATAGGTAGCATTGTTGAACCTATATCTATTATTTTTAATGCATTTTTACGAGAAGGAATTTTCCCTGACTCATTAAAGATCTCAAGAATATGTCCTATTTTCAAAAAAGGCCCTCGCTCTCAACCAAAAAGTTATCGACCAGTCTCAATAAAATTCCTGTGATTGAGAAATTATTAGAGCCATTAGTTTATGACTAGTTAAGTAACTTTTTTGAAATAAACAATTCTCAAACCTCTGACCAATATGGTTTCAGAAAGAAGAGATCCACAGTTGATGCAATGGATATTTTTGTTAGGGAAGCTTTGTCAGCCTTCGAAAATAAGGCATTCGCTCAGGCCACATTATGTGATTTGAGTCAAGCTTTCGAATGCGTAAGTTACGACAAATTACTATATAAGCTGAATTACTATGGTATTTCTGGTATTCAGCTTCAGTCTTTTAAATCCTATCTTGAAACTCACCGACAAAAGGTATTTCTGAATGAACTGTGGTCTGAAGAGGTTAAGGTGGAATGTGGAGTGCCTCAGGGTTCAGTATTGGGACCACTTATTTTTTTAATATGCATAAACGACTTACCCAATTCAGTAAATTTTAATCACTGCTTTATGCTGATGATACAGTACTACTTTTGTAAACATTGGAAGTAGTCTCGATCAACTCATTGATCAGACTAAAAACACATTAAAATCAGCCTCCGATTGGTTCTTGGTAAACGGGTTTCATTTAAATGAAGAGAAAACTAAATCTATTATATTTAGCTTAAAAGCGATGAATAATGAAATCTGTACATCCAACAGAATTGAAACTGTCACTAGCGCTAAGTTTCTAGGAATTTATTTCGATAACCACTTAATATGGGGGCCTCACATAGATTACATATCCAAGAAGTTATCAAGCACCTTATTTTTAATAAGGGGCCTCACCTTATGTGTTAGCAGTAGCAACATTATATCGGCATACTACGCCTACTTCCAATCGATTATGAGGTACGGACTTATTCTTTGGGGTAATTGTAGCAGAGCTAATGAAATACTCATCCTCCAAAAAAGGCAATCCGAATCATGACAAAATCAAAAAGTTTAGAACACTGTAAGCCTCTTTTCATAAGCACTGGAATTCATACGGTTATTAATTTATACTTGTATGACATAATGCAATACATTCTAAATCATCCAGAGTTTTTACATTTCAATGAAACTTTTAAATATGAAATTCGTAACAACAATAGGGATGTAATTGGTTTCCACAGATTGAATAATTATGCTTATCCAGCCACTCTGTAGTAAGCATTAAGATATATAATAAACTTGTCACTTTAGTCCAAAAATATCAACCCAAAGCTTTCCTGAAAAAATTGTATTGCTGGCTACTTAGAAACCCATTTTATTCAATTGACGAGTATTTTAGTTTTGATTTAGTTGAATTTTAAGTACTATATATGATTAGCATGAGCTTACCCTAGATAACATAGGTGCTTAGTGAAAATGTACTGAGGCCCCTTCCCCTGGGTAACCATAAGGGTAATCGAAACAAAAGTTAATTTCCCATATTTACAAATATTTTAAAGATATTTTGCTAATCCTATTTAATAGTTTAATATGTTATGTATTTATTTTATGTTAGGTTAAATTATATTAAGAATGACTTGGTAATATATAGGTGCAATTATGACTTTGTCAATGCTGTAAAGTTTGATGACAGTAAAGGATTATTATTATTAACGCTATGGACATTTTGAAACATTTATGAAAATCAAAGATTATCTCATACAATTAATGATTCATAAAGTTATAAATATTAGCTAAACAAACTTACTGCCTTAGCTCATAATGCATGTTCTCCATGTAGCTTTTGTTCTCCTGATATTAACAAAGTTTGTTGTATAACAACTTTGACAAACATTACATTGGTTTCTGTTCTACGTAGAATACGGTAATTTAACTAATAAATGTGTATGGAGAGATTTTTTAGGTAATAAAAGGCGTGGATTCTTCAATACTTTAACAGCCTTTGAATTCTCTCAGTGAAGTATTGCTGTTTTTCTTTGGATAAATATTGTTTAAAGTTTAAATTTAAAACTGTACACTTTAGTCAATTTGTCACTTATTTTAAGTTAGTTAGTTCTTATTGTAAGGTCGTCCGCGACTCCTTGAGTTCCTTAGGGTTCAGGTCAAGGATTCCGCTTAAGGATGGCCCTCAGACATCTTAACCTAAATATTGACTAGAGAATGGCCTCAAGCCTTATACCTGATTTATGCGTTTGAAACAGAGGCAAATACAAATGTACGACGAATCATAAATCTTACATCAGGTTTATGGTCTTAAACCTGTTGAATGGTATTCACCTTTCGATGTAAACTATGGGAGAAAGTGTTAATCTGATTACGAAGTAGCCTTGTTGGACATTTCCTTAGAAAAAATATGAACGTCTTCCAAAGTTTGACCCAATACTTATTTAATTACAAATTCACATACTGTACACCCTATGTATATCGCTGATATTAATTATTGAACGTGATAAAAGCTTAAATATACATAAATAAAATTAATCTTCTCATTTACATACATAATTGCCATGAAAATTATGATAATTGACTGAATGCTTTATTATAATACTAGGGGAAACCCTTGCACGCTTTGTGTGCCAACCCCGACTCTCGCTGCGCTCGATACACTTCGGCCTTTGTCCTCGACATGTGACTTTTGGCCAAAAACTACGAAAAATAACAATATTAAATTTATTTACAGTATTTCACTCACACTAATTGCGTGTCTAGTTATTTATTAGTAAAAATACTCAATGTTATAACTTAGCCTGTTTCAAACGCCTTAATATAATTTGTTTATGTTTAACAGCTGAAGATTAAACTCTTAATGCATTAATGGTAATATCAAACAATCAAAATAAACAGGTTTGTTTATTTACAAAACAGCTATTATTAATTTACTAAAATCAACTAAATGTTATTCTAATGGAAAAAAGGAAATTTTGAGGGGCTCTTTGTACCCCTAAGAAAAATTCTTTCTTAGTGGCCCCTTCGATACTAAAGCTAACTTTCTTTAATATTTCGTGTAAATCCGTTTAATGGTTTTTGAGATTTCGTGACGAGTGAGTGAGTCAGTTATTGGTATTTAGCTTTTATAAATAAATAAATAAATAAATAAATAAATAAATATATATATATATATATATATATATATATATATATAGATAACGAATTAAGAAAACAGGTAAGATATTCAACTCACTTATTTTGTCTCATTATTTAAAGTTATCCATAGATACAAACTTTGATATGGACAGCTGCGGGTGGATCGTTAGGTCGACAGGTTTACAACACTGACTACATAAATAATTGTTCAATTTGTTTGTTCTTTCGTTTACACGACGTTAGAGTCAGTTGAACACGCCCACTGTTCACTACGCGACAAGTGTTTTAAAATACGAACACGGTGTAAAATAAATGCGGCGTAAAACATTTGAATAAAGGGTGGCTATAGTCTACTAATACCTGTAATTAAGGTTGTACTTAATTATGTATATAAACAATCGGAACACCCACGATAACTTACCTGGAGTTTCCGTCTCTCTTTTCCTTTATTGCTGTGTACTGTGTGGACTTTTGGTCTTTGAGCTTTTAGTTTAGTTTTTTGTTGAGTTTTCAGTTTAGATTTTTAGTGTAGTTTTTTATATTAGGTTTTTTATTTAGTTTGTTGTGTTTTTTAGTTACGTGTTTTGTTGAGTTTAACTAATGTATCTTTTTTAGATTAGTTTTTTTAGTTTTTTAGTTTAGTTTCTGGTTTAGTTTTTGTTAGATTTTCAGTATAGTTTTTAGTATAGTTTTTGTTTGTTTGAACTTTTTGATTATGTTTCAGAAGCTCAAGACAATTTGCTATAAGGACATACACAAATACAAGCTTCCAACATTTGTTCAGGACAGACGACACACGTACCGTAATAGTGACCCACCAATAAACGTGGTGGCCCACCCACCCATTACCAGCTTATTGTATGGATAGGTAGGAGAAACATTACAACCATATATGTATGGTAGTGTGGTGCGGTGATAAGATAGTCAAGGCACCAGTATAATTGTGCGTGTATGGGTGGGTGGGTGGTACCGTATTATCCTGTGTATAAGGGCGAGTGGATGGGTCCTTACTACCGTATGTGTTTGGGTGATGATATGGTCAATATCTACACGTGTATGGTAGGATAATATGCAATATCTAAATAATTTATTTAAAACTAGGCTTTTCTAATGCTTTTAGTATTGTACAAAGGTTAATTTTACGTCCAGTAGCTGAGAGAAGAAGGTATTTATTTTAAATATCGTACTATATTTTGCCCTAGTATAGTTAAAAGGATTAATATTTGGTATCCTTAGTTAAATGTCCATATCGTAACAAACATATGATGATATTTAGTATACATAATGAATACTGCTTTACAAAATAAGTTATTATGCACATAAACCATGAAATATATATAATATTTATATTAAAAGTAAGACTAAATATCCTTATATTCCTTGATTTTTCTCTTGTTAAAAAAAGTAATTTCATGTATTACATGGCTTAGTGACAATTTGCTTGTAGTGTAGTATTATCGGTTCGATGAATATACATCGATCAGTTGTCCTTAGAACGATATATCGACATGTGTTTTTGGTGAACAGTGTTGTACTGACTACACCACAGACACCGCCAGGGGTGGTACGTCGGTGTTTAACGTACCCACAGTGAGCCAATACCCCTATCTACAGACCATTTAGCTTTCTTACACGTACGTGTCAACTATAAATCACATCTTATATTTTCAAAATTAACTGAATGATTGATTCATACAATACGTCTGACATTCAAACAAAACTGTACGTACCTGGTACATGGTGATCAGGTTTTCATTTCGTCTTTAACGTTCCCGGTCAGTTCATCAGGTGAGTATTGACGTACCAAGTTTCTCGTCCTAATGGAATTGAAGCGAAGGTCGCATATGTTGAATATTTTTTCTATTTCAAAACCTACTTTTTGTATCATTGAACATTTTTATATTTATTATTTCTTTTTTATTTACTATTATGTTTTATATTTTGTTAAAATTGTGGTATGTGTTACATTTTGCATAAACACAAGACTTTCTTAACAGTCAACCGTAGTCCATAAGCATGTAGTTTTTAGTGTTTTCTTTAATAATATGGGTTTAGGGGGTGAAAAAAAACAAGTTATAATTCTATGTTATGGTAGAAGATTTAAAGAAACAGGAGAATTTCTTATACATGTCGAAACTTTGTCTTTGTTCCTTAACACACTTGGAACATAGAAAATCTCCTAATAACTTTTATCATTCATGACCAATCCAATGATAACAAACAGCCTTCAAACAACATTATTTCGTATTACTAGATTAAGCATTTTTACTGCAGTTACTTAAAAAAAAATTCTTTAAAAATGGTATACAACTCGGAAGATGCTTTGATTTTAAGTTTACTTTGTACTTTTCATTCGTAAGCCCTTTTCACTATAAGAAGTATCTGAAAAAAAAAAAAAAAAAAAAAAAAAAACTATATTAGCAGTCCAAAAAACTTGTATAGTAGTTATTATTAATAGTTTTTTATATTAGTTGACAAGCATTTTTGATGTCAAGTATTACGAAAACAAACTTAATGACGGTAGTGGAATAAGTACAAGTATTTTCCAACCCTGTATATATTCTTTCAAAACAATTTCTCAGATTTCTTTCACAAATATTTTTTAGTTTACTTCTGCTAATAAATTGATTATATTATATTATTTATTAAAGTTATAACATATTTTAGTGTAAACATAAAAAAGTGACACTTGAAAAGGAGAAACAAGTTCATAATTAATTGGTACATTAGAGTGACAGCATGCATTAAAGAAACATGGCTTTAAAAGTTGCGCCATTCTGAATAATGACTCTGACAGTAAACAACTTTGACAGATAGTGCTTTGACGATAGTTTTTAAAAGAGTTTGTGTAGAAAATACTTTATTTTTATGTTTTTCAGGAATTTTATACTCTACAAATGTAATTTAAAACGTAGCCTTAAATATATCTACATATTATAACAAAAGGAGGAAAGAAAAGAAAAAAATTTACTTTAATAATTAATGAAAACACTTCAATAAATCATAAAATAACAGTGATTTTTTCTCATTTCAATTCTGAAGATAGGTGAAAGAATAATTAATTTGAATTACCTTAAATTTAGTTTAAATAAATTTTAATAAGCATAAAATAATTATTCCATAATTGATTGAGCAGTATAATAAATATTTATTGTTTGTTGTGTAGCTTTAAGAACTAATGTTTTTTAATAATAATTAGTTTTTATATTGCTTTCCCTTAAAATAACTTATTCACTGGAAACATTAAAAAATTCAGAAAAAGTTACAAACAATTTTCATTTTGAATTTCGTAAGTTATGAATTTTATGTTACATTTATAAGTATTGAAAATCACCATCGATATTTGTGTATACTTTATTAATATTACGAACTCATTAGTAAACGGCACGTTACATAAATAAATAGTATTTTATTGTATGATTCTATTTTAAGGTAGCTAAAAAGATTATACTGAAGAAAATCAATAGACATAGGCTTAGCATTGTGACAATACTAATATTTAGTTTGATTTCGTTCACAAAAGAATATAGTGAATTATTTAGTTAACCAAAGGTATAACACTCGTGTCTGATATGATTGATATACACAGTTCTGTTTTTGAAATATTCTCGCTCTACTCGTATGAACTTACTATAATTATACTCTACTATAATTATACTCCATATAAGTATAGTAGTGGTCATACTCTTATAAATAGGGATTTCAATCCTTATATAATTTTTGAACGACAATAGGGGTTGTACCATCCAACGACTAGTATTACGTATAACGGACGACTAATCAACTCTATTTAATAACGACAATAGGGGTTGTACCATCTAACGACTAGTATTACGTATAACGGACGACTAATCAACTCTATTTAATAACGACAATAGGGGTTGTACCATCCAACGACTAGTATTACGTATAACGGACGACTAATCAACTCTATTTAGTAACGACAATAGGGGTTGTACCATCCAACGACTAGTATTACGTATAACGGACGACTAATCAACTCTATTTAATAACGACAATAGGGGTTGTACCATCCAACGACTAGTATTACGTATAACGAACGACTAATCAACTCTATTTAATAACGACAATAGGGGTTGTACCATCCAACGACTAGTATTACGTATAACGGACGGCTAATCAACTCTATTTAATAACGACAATAGGGGTTGTACCATCCAACGACTAGTATTACGTATAACGGATGACTAATCAACTCTATTTAATAACGACAATAGGGGTTGTACCATCCAACGACTAGTATTACGTATAACGGACGACTAATCAACTCTATTTAATAACGACAATAGGGGTTGTACCATCCAACGACTAGTATTACGTATAACGGACGACTAATCAACTCTATTTAATAACGACAATAGGGGTTGTACCATCCAACGACTAGTATTACGTATAACGGACGACTAATCAACTCTATTTAATAACGACAATAGGGGTTGTACCATCCAACGACTAGTATTACGTATAACGGACGACTAATCAACTCTATTTAATAACGACATAAGGGGTTGTACCATCCAACGACTAGTATTACGTATAACGGACGACTAATTAACTCTATTTAATAACGACATAAGGGGTTGTACCATCCAACAACTAGTATTACGTATAACGGACGACTAATAAACTCTATTTAATAACGACAATAGTGGTTGTACCATCCAACGACTAGTATTACGTATAACGGACGACTAATCAACTCTATTAAATAACGACATAAGGGGTTGTACAATATTATAACACACTATAAATTTATCATATCTTAAATTAGAAGTATTTTTAGTTTGAAACTGTATGATTTCATCGAATAAAATAGTTGGAAGAAAGTATTTAGATCTGAAATACCCCATTTCTCTAGTTGTGTCACGTTTCATCCCTACCTGGTGGATAAGGTTACAACGAAATCTGATATGTTTTAACTAAATGTTTGTTCTCAAATTAAAAGTACTTATTAATAGTTAATTTATGTATTCCTTACTAAATTAAAATGCGTCAGTTTAACTGAAATTATCTTTCTGTATACGAGAAACATTTCAAACATGAATTAAATAAAAATTAAATTACAAATTTAATTACAAAATATTACCCTCGTATGAAGTAACAAAAAATTTAAATATTTTTAGTAGAAGCTGAAGATAAAAATTTTACTCAGTTTGATTAAGTAAAAACATAAAAAAACTAAATTTATATTTGATAAAGTAGTTAGGCCTAAATCCTCTGCAGTATTATTAGTTTATAAATAAAAATGATGCACCACAAAAAGTTAAGTTTTTATTTCAATATTTGTAATACATATAAACATTCTACATATACGACAAACTAAAAACAGTATTCTGATGTTCTAACTGTGAAGAAACATTTGAAAGAATAGGGGTGGAGTAAATTGTGTAGCTTATATTTGTAGGGTATTCCAAGAACACAGACTGCTTTCTCACCCCCACCGTCCATCTAAGATCACTCACAATCCAGGTAGAAAACACACCATCATTTCCATCACCTAGGAATCACACATCGGAGGCATGGGAAATATTAAGGAAACACTCTGACTATTAAATGTTCTATTGTAGACGAACATGTTTTTAATGTTTATCACATACAAGAGTATATTTATAACTTCAAGACTTAACCAACTAATACTGTATAAGCTAAATTATTATCAAAATGTTATTTATTAGTCTCCGTAGTGAGTATGAGTTAAATGGTAAAATACGTTTAAAAAGCAATTTTCATTTTAAGTTCACCCAAAAATAACCTTTTAATTATCATGTCAATATTTTTATGTATACATGTAATGGTGTTTACGAACATGTCAACACGTTAATCCTGTTTTTTTTCTTTTTCAATATTCTACCAGGAAAGAACTTATTAGGAATAAATGCAACAAATGCGGTCAAGAAGTCTTATTACGTCATAACTGGTCGTCATACATTCTTACAGTTCATGTCTACATTCCTGGATATTTATGATTATTCCTTTCTGAACTTTAAATCAGCAGCAGGAACGATGCACAACATAATCAGCATATTTACCACTACAAAATTAAGATAAACAATATTTTGAAAAGGACAAGTAGTTGTGAACTGATAGAATGTTTTACTTATAACACAAAGAAGACTTGTTTTTAGTGCTTTTTACAGAAACACCCTTATAAATATTTATAAAACACCATTACTAAAAAAAAAAAAAAAAAAAAAAAAAAAAAATGATTGAATTAGAAGTTTTAATATTTAGGAAAAATTTAAGGCTCATCTTCTTCAACGTATGGAGGGAGAAAGAAATAAGAGACTTAACTGAAATATAGGCAAACACATTACTCTCATATTATTGAAGATTCGTTACAGTTAAAAAAAATGTTAGGTTGATTATACAAATATTTTAAATTTAATTAAAAAATTTTGTTTTTTAAAGCCAAATCGTTTCCAAGATGAACTCATCTCAAAGTTCTTCCTCTTTACGTATTTAGAAGAGATATACGAATAAATGTTTGTATAAACATTTTGAATTAAAATTTTGTAAATATTTTTCCGCACCACCTTTAATCTACAACAGAGCAAATTACCTATAAACACAATTATTAGTACGCAATTTTTAAAATACATTTGTTATGAGTATAGTACTGGACACTTTTTACACTTATAATGTAGGTAATATCACTTTTCTAAGTAAGAGTAAAAACAAGTCATGAAATCAACGTTTACGCTTCATTAAATTACTGGCTTATCAAAATACAAGCTTAGTTTTATAGAGAAATCAATTCGGAGATATTTTATATCGCACGTATATGTAATATTGCCTTTCAATCTTACTTTCTATTGTTAAAGTGTTAGCTGTATATATTAAACTGAGAAGCCCCTAAAAATTGACCGGATATTAATGTCTCCGTCTTCTCTGACACAGCCAATATCCGGGCGATGGAAACCTCCCAGCTTTGACGGCAGGTTAGTGATATCATGGCTATAGGAGAATAATCTTCTTTACACTGTTTGACCTGCTATGACCGACATATATTAACTAGCCTACTTTCAAGAACTCTTAGTTTCAATTTTAACGTTTAATTAGGATTTTATTATATAGGGTGTCGGTTGTGTAATCAAGCTTCTTGGGGATAACGTTTTTGGGATATTGTAGATGATAGGTTCCATGCTCGGTCCTCTTAATACCGACACGGCGTCCGCTCAATGGTTGCCATCGACGTGGACACTACTAGAGAAGTCTGGGGTGTACATGTTGGATGCTAGTCAGTGTTCGGATGTTGCGTAGGGGAGCTATCTGAAAATCAGACCAACTCTACGTGGTTCGGATTCCACGTAAAGCTGTAGGTCCCGTAGTTGCCTGGATAGTTATTAATAAATATTCATTTCTGAGCTAAGTAGAACTCAGATAGTAACAATGACTACACTCGTTCATATACACTCATTAACACTCATTCAGCCCTCATATTCGCCCATATCTCTACGATCAGCGTCTTAGAAATGAATAATGAATAATAATAATGAATAAACGTTGTATATTTTCGCGTTAGTTTTCTTCTTAACCTCTTGAAAATGAGATTGTGTTCGTTAAATAGTTACAATCAACGTGAACACTGTT
Organism: Stictocephala bisonia; assembly: GCA_035578905.1. Classification (NCBI taxonomy): domain Eukaryota; kingdom Metazoa; phylum Arthropoda; class Insecta; order Hemiptera; family Membracidae; genus Stictocephala; species Stictocephala bisonia. The sequence goes on along the minus strand of JAQJVL010000043.1, from coordinate 2,282,294 downwards.
GTAGAAGTTTACAGTGTCCGTATTGCATGTGGATTAGGTTGTTGTCTCTGCGAGTTAATGGAGTACCAGGCTTATCAGTTGGCTGAAAGTCAAATATTACAAGAATTTTTTAAAACTTCATTCACTCCGGTTCACATGGGCCTGCACGCTTGTGCGTGAGCTTTATTCAACGAGTGAAGTAATGACCGTTGGTTCAGTGGGGATTCGAACTTTGGACCTTGCCCTACGCAGTCCGAAGCCTTAGCCACTGAGGTCCCATGGCAGCAAGTATGTTATTCGCATTCCACAAAATGCTCTAAGTCCTCTAGTTCCCCTGAATGTTGAGCTAATATGCAATAGTAATTGGTTTGAGCTTATCTGTCGATCTCTAAGAGAATTAACATACTAATTGTAGGAGAGATTTCTTCAAGGAAATTTAGAAGGGGAATGTGCTACCGGGAATCACTAGCTGGTAAACATGCATGGATCACCTTATCTTGGAGGTTAGAGGTTTATACTGGGTATATATGGTGTTATTATGAACCAATGATTACATTAAGCTGGTCATATTTCTATGTGGGAAGGTCATGTTTTGCCCTCTTGAGAAAAGATGTTTTGGTGGGGAACCATGTATAAGGATAATGAATATACAGGGTGTTTAAAAAGTCCCACACCAGCTGTCAATCACTAAACTGAATTGGTATATTTACTGGGTACATATATATAAAAAAACCAGTACATATATATATATATATATATATATGTACTGGTTTTTTTTAGCCAAATAACAGTAAATTATACAAACAGAGTGCAACGCAACAATAAAACGTGAGGCTCAGTTGAAGAAACTCCCTTTTTTCAGCCAGGTAATATCAGCCGAGCTTTAGGGGTGGATATTGACCCTCCCTTCCTCTCTTCCTTCAATTTATGCCACGTGGATCTCATAAACCCTTCAGGCACATAATAAAGTTTTGTTTGGCACTCGTCTTCCAAATGATTCCGCACCACCACGTCAATTATACAGAACTGTTATTATATTATTATTTGTTATATATACCCAGTAAATATACCAATTCAGTTTAGTGATTGACAGCTGGTGTGGGACTTTTTAAACACCCTGTATATTCATTATCCTTATACATGGTTCCCCACCAAAACATCTTTTCTTATTTTATACATACATATATATATGTATGTATAAAATAAAGAGTTTAAGTAAAATTAAAGGCAATTTTAAATATCCAGATTCAATTAACTTATTTATATACCTTTAGTTTACGATATTATTTTTTTTAGTTGTTTTAGAATTGCAGTGAAAACCGATTAAGTGTAAAAAAATAAAGTAATTTTTTATGTGAAAGATTAACATTAGTTCAAAGTAAAAATATTTTACAATAATATAAGGTGCTGGTTTATTAACATTACTTGTGTTATTAAAGTGTCTGAGTATCAAAAACTATGAGGTAAGGTCAGCTGGAAATAAGTCAGTGGCTTGCATGCATCCTTACAAGGCTTGATTCCCGATGTGACGAAACGTGCTGTGCAACGCGTGTGGCTCGGGACTGTAGAATCACTCCATGAAATCGTTATGACACAATGTAATTGACGTAAATTAGAAAAAGAATTGGACTGAGAATTGATCGCTGGGGAACACCATACACAAATGAGTTGTATGTATTTGAAAGACAATCAGATCAGGGCTTGAACATCTGCTGAGACTACAGAACTATAGACATTGGAGTTATACGTTGAGGTCTGTAGCTTAAGAACGGTCTAATCCCCAAACGACGAGGGATTATAATTTGTCAAACAGAGTTTATGTTTAACACAATTCAATGCCTTAGATACGTCGATAAACACACCAGAGGTGTATTTTGACTTTACAAAAACTGTAAAATCCAGTCGAAAAACTCCCATTAGCGTCTATCCTTAACACAAATTGTTAGTTAGAGTTGATTATATTTGTTTCAACACTTGTCGAAAGCACTTTTTAAAAAGGATCTTGATCAAATTATTTTTCACTTCTAAGACGTCGATCGTAGAGATATGAGTGATTAATGAGTATGTTGAGTGTAGATGAACGAGTGTAGTGATTGTTACTCTCTGAATTCGACTTAGCTCAGAAAGATTATTTATTAATAGCCCAATAGCTAGGGAAACAACTATTGGACCTACAGCTTTACATGGAATCCGAACCACTTAATCTGTAAGTCAATGGTTTTAGGCTCTCATATATATTGATAACATTAATAGTTGTGAAACACCTTTTAATCATTTAGTTCCGCAAATAAAAAAAATGAAAAAATTGAACTAATTAATATGAGGATTTTTTCCTGATATTATATTAGAATCT